>CM050428.1:15070264-15105264 GCA_027564155.1 Gymnocypris eckloni scoliostomus
ATTCTTTGACGGTAATAAACATTCCAGTTTTAATGTAGTAATGATATTTGCTAATACCAAAGATCCTTTTTAACAAATTTGCACTAAAACTGAAAATGTGGAGTCTGTACACATTTTTTAAATGTTTTTAAAAGCAGTCTCTTATGCTCAAGGCTGCATTTTCTTTGTGAAAAATACAGTAAGAACAGTGATAAACATTTGTCACATAATAAGTCTTTACTGTCGCTGATCATTTGAATGCATGGTTGCTAAATAAAAGTATTGGCCTTGTTCGCAAACTTTTGAGTGCTAGTGAATAGACAAGTTGTGATATCATTTCCTTTCCCCAAAAAATCAGGCAGCCAATGGGGTGGGTGCTGCTCAAAACAATCTTCTGGGTGTGCTTACAGAGTATCGCGGCCTGTCATGGAGGTGAGTGTCGTCCCTGATCACACTGTGAACCATCAGTTTTTAACACACAAATGTTGCTGGTTTTGTTTTATCCATCTGATTTACGGGATACAATTCTGTTCTAAATGTTCAATGATCTCATGAGGCCAAAAACAGATATTTTTCATTTTTTATTCTCAGCATTGGTGGAGATGACAACCTCACAACTACAACCACATTACCAAGTATGTGCAAGCTGTGGTGTTACTGTCATACATGTATTATTGTGTACTGTAGATGTATGATTAATCATTAATAAGGAATATAATCAACACACACATTATTGTAGTCATTAAAGGTTTTAAACAACATAATAATTGATCATGATGACGCAAGAGTTTATACAATAAATTGCTGGTTTTTATCTATATACTACGTAACTTGAAGTTAGAGGTCAAGTTGAGTATTATTCTTTAGTCACTCCTTAAAAAAACAGCAAGCCATATATGTTTACCTTTGCCAAACTCTTTATCACATTCAGGGATTAGATAGACATGCAAATCGGATTTAGAGTGATTATGTGTGTATAAGATCATGTTTTTTGTCATTTAGATATATTGAGAGAGTTTAACCCTTCAATCACTGGTTATTCAGTGGGAAAAGGAAGTGAGAATTCTGCACTGAGTTTTCTGAACCAAGCAGTACCAGGAGCCACATCTGAGTGAGTAGCTTCTCATATAAACCAGTGATGGAATAAGTGATTGAATGAGTATGAAGTGGTGTTTTTTACATTAAAACTAAAAACATATAACCATATGTATGTGTGTGTGTGTGTGTGTGTGTGTGTGTGTGTGTGTGTGTGTGTGTGTGTGTGTGTGTGTGTGTGTGTGTGTGTGTGTGTATATATATATACTGTATATATATTCAAGTTTAAAATGTAATTTATAGCAATGATGGCAAAGCTGTTTTCCTGTCTCATGATCCTTAAGAAATATTGCTTATATGCTAATTTGGTGCTCAAGAAACATTTCTGATTATTCTCAATGTTGAAACAGTTATGCTGCTCAATATTTTTCTAGAAACCATGATACATTTTTTTCAGGATTCTTTGATCAATCGAAAAATTCAAAATAATTTTGTTTTAATATTTTAAATGTCTTTACTGCCACTTTTGATCAATTAATTAATTTCTTTCAAATAAAAAATGTATACTGTAAAATGAGTAATATGTGTTTTTTTATTTTGCAGTGATATGGTCACGCAAGCTAATGCTGTCATTAAAAGAATGAAACAAGACTTGGTTAGTCATTCTCAAAATCTCACACACATTTACTTTTCTCTTGTTATATATGATATAATTATATTTTCTGATTTTCATTGATGTATTATTTAGGTCATTTGTATTTTTTTTCTGTAAGATATTAAGATTACTATTGTTGTGAGGGATATTTAGTCCCCCACAATATGCTAAATCTGACTCTCACACACAGAGTGCTATATCTGAACCTGTCTCTTTTCAGCGAATTGATTTCCAGAATGATTGGAAGATTATCACTGTCTTCATTGGAGGAAATGACATATGCGCCCACTGCTCTGATACTGTATGCTGATATTAATAGAGCCTGTTTTATTTATTATCAGAATTTCAGTAATAAATCTGCAATTACTGTCGCTATCTCTCTTAATCACTCACTCTGTCTTTCTCTCTCTCCTCAGCGGTACTATTCTGCTGATAACATTGTGAAGTATATTCGTGAGGGTTTGGACATATTACATAAAGAGGTGAGGTAGTTTTAACTCTGGTTCTCTAGCATCATTTTTATGATACAGATTTTCTTTCAGAAATACAGTGGGGTCCAAAGATTTTTGAAAATCAAGTATATAAAATGTAAACCTAGAAATATAGTTCTAAGATTTTGAGATATTTTAAACAAACAAATGAATAAAGACAATACTGATGTGTAAGATTATTGATGATTTTTATAAAGGTATTTATGTCTGTGAAATCTAAAGTGTCTGGAAATAAAAAGTTAATCTAAGAGAAAGAATAAATTAAGATTTTTTACTATTTCATTAATCATGCAAGCAGATATATGCTGGAATATAATAATAAAAAAAATTAAATACAAATTAAATCAGAAAAATGCTATATATATGTATATACACACTGTGTGTGCGTGTGTGCGTGTGTGTGTGTGTGTGTGTGTGTGTGTGTGTGTGTGTGTGTGTGTGTGTATGTATGTGTGTTTGTGTTTATGTATATATATCGGCACCCTTGATAAATATGAACAAAGAAGTTTGTGAAAATTAATATTCATTGATAATTTTTCTGATCTTTTATTAAAAAGATTCCCAAAAATCTAACCTTTCATTGGATAATAAGAATTTAAAATTGGGGGAAATATCATTATGAAATAAATGTGTTTCTCAAATACACGTTGGGCACAATTATTGGCACTCCTAGAAATTAATATGAGTAAAATATCTCTGAAGTATATTTCCGTTTATATTCACAATTTTGAGCACTCCAGGGTGATTATGAACATCAAATTATCCAGCCATGGCTTCATGTTTCACAGAAATATAAATAGGAGAGAAAATAATGCCAAAATTCACTTAATCATCCATCAGAATGAGAAAAAAAACCAAATAATATATTTCTGATGTGTAGCAAATGATAATTGAGCTTCACAAATTAGTGAAGTGACTTTAAGAAAAGAGCTAGAGCAGGGAAAATTCCCATTTCCCCCATCAGGGTAATAATTAAGAAATTCCAATCAACATTAAATGTTACGAAACTGCCTGGAAGAGGACGTGTGTCCATATCGTCCTAATGCACGGTGAGAAGGAGAGTTTGAGTGGCTAAAGACTCTCCAAGGACCACAGCTAGACAATATAAGAAAATAGTTGTTTATTCTTGGGATCAGAAAAACTAAAACAATTAAATGGTCAAACAGCACCTACATCACCACATGTCGTTTGGGAGGGTTTCAAGAAAAATTATCCTCACTCATTCAAAAACAAACTCCAGCATATTCAGTTATCAGACACAACTGGAACTTAAAATGTGACTGGCTTCTATGGTCAGATGAAACTAAAAATTAGCTTTTTAGCAGCAAAAACTCAAGATGGGTTTGGTGAACACAGGGATAAAAAGTGCAGCATGTGTACAATTAAATATACTGCTGTATTTTTTATGTTTTGGGCCTATATTTCTGCTGGAGGTCTCGGACATCTTGTTTAGACCCATGGCATCATGGATTCTGTCAAATACCAACAGATAAAAAAATCAATAAGTGATTGATATCTGTTAGAACTCTTAGAATGGCCCATGTTTGGATCTTACATATATATAATATAAATGTATATACATGTAAATATTATATATATATACTGTATGTATGTATATATGCATAATAAATATACAAATTACACATACATATAATATGTAAACAAATATTGATTTTATTGATTTCATAATGCCACTGTAAATCGCTGCTGCTTGTTGGAGTTAATCATGTGTCCTCCTCCAGGTCCCTCGTACCCTGGTGAACCTAGTGGAGCTCCTGGATATAATTCCACTGCGCCGCCTCCATCAGGACCCCACTCTTGGCTGCCCTACCTGGCTGGCCAAGTAGGTTTTGCCCTTTATACTGACTCTCCTATTTCTGCTTGATTCTGTCAGAAGAACTGATATCTGAAGCTTTTGGTACATGTTACTCATTATTTTGCTTTGTGTTATATATATTTTTTAGCATCATGTGTCGCTGTGTTCTGAAACCTAAAGATGGATCTTATGAATTCCAGATGTTGCAGGAGTTCAACCAAGCCTACCAGGTACACAACTTGTGTACATTTATTGATTAAATAATTAAATAAAAAATTTAGATTTTTAAAAATAAAAAAAATCTGTGTATTAATGTTTTTTATGAATGTGATTATTGATGATACAAAGAAAATGTACAATTTAAAATATTTATATTATTAATATGATTCTCAAATGTAGCTGCATTAAAGTGCCTATTAAAATTCAATGTATGCTGTTGTGTTTTATTCTCAGCGTGGTATGAGGGAGCTGGTGGAGTCTGGGAGATATGACACTCATGATAACTTCACAGTGGTCCTACAGCCATTCTTCAGAAATGTGTTTCTCCCCGTGTTGGAGGTGCACAGCAAGCTTACATCATTTGTTACATAAGCAATCCATTTGAACTATTTGTTCTTATTATCTTTGTCATTTTTTTCCATGCTAATTTAGGATGGGAGACCTGACCGTTCCTATTTCTCTCCAGACTGTTTTCATCTCAGTCAAAAAGCTCAAACGCTCATGGCTCGGGCTCTCTGGAATAACTTGGTGATATAACCTGATAATATTGTATTCATATATCGTGTGTAATTTGTTATGCAAGTGTTTTTTGTGAAGGTGTAATTGTTCATTTAAAATTAAACAGTAAAAAATAAATGTCCATAGACTTTCTTAATGTATTGTCATTTCACAGCATCTTAACTCTCAAAATTGATTTCTCATTTCATCCATTCATTCATTCTTTCTCTCAGATGGAGCCTTTAGGTAATAAGACAGATAGTGAAGATTTTACTGCAGGTGTCCCTCTTAAATGCCCAGAAAAGGTGAGTTTAAACTGTATAATTATTCTTTAAACTCTGTAATTCTGTCACATTGTAATACTTTTTCATATTCTTCTTTAGTCATCCCCCTATTTGAGGACTTATCACAACAGCAATTACACATACAACACCCCTCCTCCTACTCCTCCACCTCCAAATGTAAGCCACACAAATATATTACATACAATATTAATCAAAAACAATAGAACCTTAAAGTGATCAATATGTATTATGAAATGATTTCCATCTTCCATTTTAGAATTGGGGAAGTGATTTCTCATGTGTGGACGCGGCGCCCTCTGACACTGTGCCAACATCTGGTAATAAAGAGAGAGGAGAGAAATTCATTTTCTTAATTTTTCCCACCAGATAACATAATAACTATCCAACTCTCTAACTAACTATTTATCATTTTATTCTATTTTTATTTAATAATCTTTGTTTTATCGAGTTTAAAGTATTACAGCATTATATTTATTAAAATTCATGAAATGCTTTTTTATTTTTACTGTACAACATTTTATTTTGGTACTTCATTAACAGATATATAATATATGCATATGTAACACAAACACAGACTTTATATATGTATATTCTGTTAATGAAATAGTTAAATGTAAAAATGTTACATTAATTCTATGAAATAAAGTACTGTAATACTTTAAAAATATTAAGGAGGATACAATTTGTAATATATAAAAATGACTTGAAAAAATTGAAATATTAAATATGCACAGTTTTATGGAGAGAGACAAAGACATAATACAGGCTCTCAGATGTCATACCATTGATTGTTATCTTTGTTGGTAGCACTGTATTGTTGCTTTGTTGTTATGTTTTGATATCAAGGTAGTTGAGATAAAGTTTAGGTACAGAACTGTTATGTATTAACATAACCCCGATAACATTTTATTAATATATTGCATGTAATGAGTTATGCAAATGTTTTACAAGCATATTAGCATGTTCCTGTGGCTTAGTGGTAGAGCATTGCGTTAGCAGTGCAAAAGGTTGTGGGTTCAATTCCCAGGGAACACACATACTGACAAAAACTGTGTAAGTCGCTTTGGATAAAAGAGTCTGCAAAATGTAAATGTATATTATTTTGTTTATGGCATTGATTATTTAATTGTAATAAATCAATTTATTTTATTTTGTAGAAATGACTGAATGTTTTAAAAAAATATTAAGAAGGATAAAAAGAAAGTAAGAAAATACAAGAAAGAGAAGAAATTGTAAATATGTAACAATGTACAAATACATAGTTTATGGGCAGAGACAATCAGGCAAGACAAGCTTTCAGATATCCTGCCATGGTTTATTATCCGTTTAGGTCCAAGTATGGCTGCAGTGTTGCTTTGTTGTTGTGTTTGGGTATCCAGGCAATCACATAATCACATTTCTCTCTCAGCTCACAGGCTGCGTCCAGGTGACATTAAAGTGGTGGCATCTCTGGGAGATTCAATCACTGTAAGTGTGTGTGTATATTTGGGAATGTAGCGATATTTTTTCATGTTGTAATTATCATTTTCTCTCTCTGAATCTGTCAGGCCGGCTTTGGTGCAAAAGCTGAAAACCTTCTGCAGTATACGAATGAGGAGCGAGGGGTTTCTTGGAGGTGAGTTTGTGTCAGTCTACTGTATGCCTGTGGAAATGCTTTGTTCTACATGTTTTCTAAGTGTCTGTGTTCAATTCAATTGACAGCATTGGTGGAGATGAGACTTTGGAGACTGTCACCACATTGCCAAGTGAGTATAACCTTATGAAACATGTCATTTTTATTGGTTGATGAGCTGTATGGTTATATTGATTATAAATGAGACTCCGTTGGCTCTGATCCTTATTATCAGATTTGATTCTTGTTTAACAACGTGATAATCACTAGTGCCTTGTGTCGTTATTTGTTATCAGACATTCTTAAGAAGTTCAATCCGAATGTTTTTGGCTTCTCAAAGGGGATAAGTAAAAGGCCAAATGGCTTCAATATGGCAGTGAGTGGTGCCAAAGCAAGGTAAGGAACACACATAAACATACATAAAAACACAATTTACAGTATGCTTTCAGCTAATGATCCTTCCTCACTTCCTCTCTATTCAGTAATATACCAGCACAAGTGAGGGATCTTATCACAGCTTTAAAGGATAGCACGGTCAGTATGCTTATTCAACCTGTTAAGTTGACTGAAAAAAAGAAACTGTTGCAGAAATCACTTTCACTCAGAAATTGCAAGTGAATTTTACAAGCAAATACAAAGAAATTACAAAATAAAACATTGAATTAAATGTGACATTTTCCAGTAGAAAAACTGAAACACTGAAGCATGTTCTTGAAAATACATAGGCTACTGTACTCATCTTTGTTTTAACCACAACTTTGGAAAAAAAACAGTGTTGCTTTGAATCATTTTGTGGTGAATAAATAGAAAATACATACAAACTACAATGTTTGCTGTCATCTGTAATTTATTCATATATTTTGTATGCATGCACAAGGAAAATTCCACCAATTGTTGTACAGCAATAAAGAATCTAATTTAATAAAATATCAATTATTTTAAATGCTACTCTCGTTTTTCAGGAAGTGGACTTTGAGAAGGATTGGAAACTGGTGACACTATTTATTGGGGGAAATGACCTTTGCCAGTACTGTCAAGACCGGGTGAGTGGATGATTATTAATATAAAGCCTCTTGGCTCCACATCATAAATTGTTTCTTCTTGCGTCAGAGAACCACAGCAGTGACCTTTAAGCAGCTAAAATGCATTTGGATACTAACAAACAGAGATGTGCCACTGAGTTATTGTAAATGTTGTTTCTCATATCTAAGACCAGCAAATAACAATTAAATTAAAAAAATGTATGTGTTGTGTTTTTCTCTACTTAGGCTTCTCTGTCTCCTTCTAAGTACATCGGTCATATCAGTGACAGTCTGGACATGCTGTACAATGAGGTGAGAGAGATTGGACAGCATAAAATACATTACACCTATGGAATGTCCCTATAAAACACATGGAAACACATTATGTGTGTGTGTGTGTGTGTGTGTGTGTGTGTGTGTGTGTGTGTGTGTGTGTGTGTGCAGGTTCCCAGAGTACTGGTCAATTTAGTTGGAATTTTAGAGATCGTGGATCTGCGAATCATAAAGAGGAACACACTGGGCTGCAGCCTCCTGCGAGAGTAAATCATTTAATAAATTTGATCTAAAAATAATTGTACATTTTCATGTTCTTTCATACACAACTGCATTTTCATGACTGTGTGTGACAGCAACATGTGTCCGTGTTTTCTGGAACCTCGTGAGAACTCTCCAGAAATGAATGAAATGAAGAAGGTCAACAAAGATCTGCAGGTCTGTTGCTAATCAAGTTGTCAGTTCATTGATAACTGATTAGATGAGTTTGCTTTATATTATCTTGCACGTCAATAATAGAAGTGTTGTTTTGTGTGTCAGGTGGCGATTGAAAGGCTGGTGTATGGGGGACGGTATGATGGAAGACAGGACTTTGCGGTGGTGCTACAGCCCTTCTTCAAGAACTCTGTTGTTCCAATGGTCGAGGTTAGCGCCCTTCAAATATCTCTAAAAGACCTCATGGCTCATGAGATCACACATAAACAACACGTTCAGACATAAAATGTTCATTTTAACTCACACTACAACAGCTAAAACCTTGAGTTTCAGGGCTAACATTAAGAGATGAAATATCTCTTTCTGCTTTAGGATGGCACACCAGACCTGACTTTCTTCTCTGTGGATTGTTTTCATTTCTCTGAGCGCGGACATGCAGAGATGGCAATTGGGCTCTGGAACAACATGGTAAATACATCTACATACATCCATTCTCACAGCATCTTTACTGTATTTAACATCATGTATCCTGTTTTTTTGTTTTAGATGGAGCCTGTGGACAGTAAACAAACCTACAATAATTTCACACATGACCGCAGTAAGATCCAGTGTCCCACAAAGGTGAGTAGGCTAAATGACCAATGGAAACCACTGTCAGACCAAGCATGGTCTTTCAATTAATGCTCTCTCTTTATATTTTCTCCAGGAGCATCCCTTCATCTTTACACGAATAAACAGTGGCTCTGACGTCCTTACTACTGTCGTACCCGCCACAGTTGCACCAGGCACCCCTCTCCCTGCAGATTGCCCCAATGATACTGTGCCGGCCTGGGCAGCTGCTATTCTGGCTGTAGGAGGCTTGGTTATTGGCTGGGTCATAACCTGGATGATCTTCTACTACAGAGAACGAAAGAACAGAAAGAGATATGAAAGCACAGAAATGAAAGGAACTAAGTTCTAATAAGATTAAACATATTATGTAATACAGACTAATCCCACCCCTAAACTTTACCTTTTTTTTTTATTAAAAGCATGTATATTTCATAAATACATTTTATTTATGAATATTTTTTACTTAAAACCCTAGATATATATAAACACTCAATCACATTCATATACACTCTTTGTTTGTTTTTTTAAACAATATGAAGTGTTTAAATGTCAATAAATTATTGTATTGCTGTCAATTATTTAAATTATAAATAATTGTAATACTTGAATAGACGGTTGTACTTAATATTTTATTTTAATAAAACAGTGAAATAAAAAATATTAATTTGTTAAATTTTTAATTACAAGGGTACTGTGTTGAAATAATTATTATTGTTTGGCTACATAATTTTTTTTAAAGATGTATAGTTGATTATTTCCCAGTATTTGTTACAAAATAAGATAATTGTAACGTGTGTGTGTGTGTGTGTGTGTGTGTGTGTGTGTGTGTGTTTTAAGCTGTTCTCTCAACTTCTGTGTATCATCTCTTACTTTATGTTGTCATGCTCCTCTAGTAATTCGCTAGTAACGCAACGAAGCTACTGGGATAGTAAAATTATCAGTTAATATAAATTAAGTTAAGATAAATGTTGTTTAAATGTGTTATGTTTAGGAGCATTTTGTTACTGGAAAAAAACGATGGTGTGCAAAAATGCAATAAACTAAATTAATTATTTTCGATGTAATTAATTTTACTCCCATTATAATCCTACTCAAACTTAATAAATTATTACGAAATACATATCAAATATAAGTAAGTAGCCTAAATAAATAGGCTAAATGCCCAAAGTAAACGCAGGCCTACTCTGATAAAAATCCTTCTGGACGTGAAACCAAATACACAGATCACCAAACGTAAAGCAATAGAAAATACCATTAACAATTGAGTTGCTTTCAACAGGTCAAAAGTTTGCCGTCAAAGCGATTAAATATTCATGAAAAGATCATTAATATTGACGTAACCGCTTGTAACAAAGTGAATGACGTCATTGCGTCCACCTAGCGGCCGTTGCTGGAAGCGCTGCTGCATGCAGAACTCGGCACTGAAGATGGCGGAGGGGGAATTAAACGTCGACAGTCTCATTTCTCGGCTTCTTGAAGGTAAGCTGTTTGGACGTGAAGGTATTTTATCGTTTATATAAACATTACCGGTAATTAGCTACTCGTGTTGATCTGTTTTTCTGCTGTTGAATGGGGAATTGTGCGCTTAAAGCGAGAGCTAAGCTTCGGGTTTCTGCGCCCTGTTTACAAACAAGGCAGTGGCCCCGGGCTTTGGACAGTCTTCATACCAGCGATAGGAGTTTCAGATTAGAGCCAACCTCGCCTTTACCTACCGAAGCAGGGACGACTAGCGAGGGCCTGTAGATTTGTATACAGCAGTTTGTAAAGAAACCGAGCTAATAAGAGAGAGGGCAGGACGATGCGGTGTCTGCTGCGTCGTTGACTTCAGGCGAATGTAACGTTAACCGACGTAATTCTGATTCTCCATTCGACTGACTCCTCAAACTGTTTTCACGATACAAGGTTACCGTGTGCTTCTCCTAACCGTACTCTTGATTAATATTACAAGTGTGTTTTCTAAATCCTCCTATTAACACTGAATCTGTTGTAATATTATGCTGAATCATACACCTAATGGTAATCTATACTGGATGTTACAGCGTTACGCTAAGTTAGTCTCTTATCGCTGTTTTTTGTCTTAATGTTTTATTGTATTCAGTTCTTATATTTATATCATACTTACTACTACACTGAATCCTCTTCATAATGAACCAATACATGTTCTCTTAAAAACATTAGACTGCATTATTTTTCTAATACTGCATTATGTTCCATTTGTGACTTTGTTTTATCCATACTAACATTACAGTGTTACTTGAAATATATAGTGTCATTATGAATATAATATATCATAATGAAGAGGATTCAGTGTAACGTTGCTAAGGAGAATACAAAGGAATGTCATAAAGGAACGTGGTGCAAAATTACTAAAATAATTCAGTGTAACTTTATGAATTCACTGTTATGTTGCACTGAAACACTATATATTATTTTCATAATGTTACATTGATCTTTTATCAACTTTATGTTATGTTGATTTCTTTGTGACATTACCCTGTGTTCTCTTTAGTAATGTAACACTAAATTTGCTTTGTAATGATAATGCACACTAAATATTTTCTTAGTAACATTACACAATATTTAGTTATTAATGTTACACTTCATTTGCTCTTACTGTGAACTAACTTTACTGTGTGGCTTTGCTAAAGTTTAGCTTTAGTAACTTTAATTTTCCGTATGAAGTGAATAATAAATGAATGGAATGGTAATTTTGTTCTCTGTTACACTGTATCGTCTTCCTAACTACATTTAATTTGGAACATCACATTTAACATGAATAATATTTCATTATAATCTTCTGCCAAGTGTTTTTTGGCCGCTTGGTTCTGTAATGGTTCCTGTACTGTAAACTGGATTGTTGGCTTTAATAAATGCTGAATCCATTTACTAGCCTGTACATTAAATGTTTGAGAAATGTGTTAGTAGTAGAAAAACAAATGTTTCTGTCTCAGGAGACTTTAGGATTTGCCCTCTGTTGTTTCTGCCCATCTTAGGGACTTCTGTCACTACACAAACTTCTGCTGTTCAGTTACTTTTGATAAGGCAAGCGCCGTGGATTATTGCTCCACCCTTATAACCGAAATGGCCTCGTGCCCGTCCATCTGTCCCACCACCCTCCTGCTGACCCTCACTCAGCAATACCATCTGTGATTCTGTGTGACCCTAACGTCCCGCTTTTCGCTTCTTCACACTTCGATTCTCATGGTCTCACAAACGCATCTCTGTATGTTTCTCTCATGTTCCATCTGTGTCTCGCGATCACAGTCCTCTATCTGTGAAGATCAAGCAGTCTGCTGTCCCACGGTGGTCGTCTAATGGCTGCCTGCTGTCAGGACTTGAATAATCTTATTGATTGATGTAAAAGGAGTTGAGCTTGACTGTCATTTCGTTCTTATGTAATGTGACCATAACGTGATAAACAAGGAATCAGAGTGATGACTTAGTTTTACCAATTAAATTCGATTGCCACTTTGAACAAGTTGTTTCTGGCAAGTTCATAATCTATCTTGGACTGGTCTAGACTGCGGCTTGTCAAACACACACCCATACACAATCAGATTTTCCTTATGTTTAGTTATGCTGCAATAACAGGGGCATTTCATCAACTCATGGAATTGTACACACACACTTCAATCTGTACAAATGGCACCATTTTTGCAATCTTGCGAAGTGCTCTGCACTTTACTCACACACACAGTAGTTGGGGTTACAGCATTCTTTTCAAAGAGTCTCCAACATTTCTGGTTTGTGTGGGATATTGTGAGGGAAGACGGCCTGAAGACTAAAATGGTTAGTGCTATATTATATAACTGTAATCATGGCTGTAAGAAACGAGCACAACTTTCCCTTCTCTGTGACATATATACTGTCTCTCAGCTATTCTACTTTTTCTCCCCTCACACACGGCGCACACACTTTTCTAATCTGTCTTTCTCCCCGTCTCAGAGTGAATTATGGCTACAGGTTCTCGCTTGTAGTTTCTCTCCATCAAATGAAGTTTGAACTAACTGCTCTGCTAAATGGTTGTTTAACAGTCTCGCCTGTGTATGCTAAGACGGAAACATTCCTGCTGAATTCCAGACACTCTCAATATTCCCACTCACACAAACAGCAGAATTCACTGACATCACTATTGTGAGCAAGCCGTATCGAGATGTTTATTTATTATAAAATGTACACTACTGTTCAAATGTTTGGGGTAGGTTTGATTTTTAAATTATTTTGAAAGGCTGCTTTTTTGAATAAAAAATTTTGGAAAACTGTAATATTGAGAGATATTATAACAATTTAAAATAACTGTTTTGTATCGTAATGTATTTTAAAATTACATGTATTCCTGTGATGACCAGGCCAAATTTTCAGCAGCCATTACTTCAGTCTTCAGTAGCATGACTTCCTGAAATCCTTCTAATGTGCTGATTTAATATTCAAGAAATATTTTTTATTAATACCAATGTTAGTTCAGTTGTTTTATCAATGTTTAATATTATTGTGAAAACCGTGATAAATGTTTTTTAGGATTCTTTGATTAATAGAACATTTAAAATAACAGCATTTATATGAAAAAAAAACTGAATAAGAACTGAAAAGCCTGCCGAATATAACTCTGAATGTACTCCAAAGTTTTAATGTCACAATCCAGCCTTTGGCAAATCCAGTGCCTAGTTCTTCCTCTGAAGTGCTTATGTGGCTTCTTATAAACATGTCTTTATTTCCAGGCATTAAAAATCTGATCAATCCGATCAGAGCCAGTTTGCCAGATTGTGAAAGTCTATTTTTGTGTGCAATATGTTTCGGTGGATGACTGTATGATAAGTGGGCCAGTATGAGCATTGATTGATTATAAAATCACACATTTGACCCAGTTATTGAGGCTGCTATAAAGTTGTCACACTTAGAAAATGTTAACAAATGTTTATGTCTACTGTTCCAGTGCGAGGATGTCGTCAGGGAAGATCGTTCAGATGACGGAAGCAGAAGTTCGAGGACTCTGCATTAAATCTCGAGAGATCTTTCTCAGTCAGCCCATCCTGCTGGAGTTGGAGGCTCCACTTAAAATCTGTGGTAGGTTCGATACTCCCCCCTCTCCAGAGCGGAGAACATCTCCACTGTTTTAATTACATTCCTTCCTCTCCATCTCTCAAGGTTTTGGAAATCAGCTTGTAAGTAGAGCAGGTTATAAATATGGATTTAATGAGGATATGTTTGAGGTCATTTCTCTCTGTGGCACACCTGAGACCCCTGTGTGTGTGTGTGTGTGTGCATCCGAGTCATTAACCTGAATTTTGGGTATTGAGATATGTTAGACCATTTTCTTTTCTGAATCCTAATCTGACAAAATCCATATACTTTATTGTCAATCATATAACTCGCTCTGTCTCTAGGTGACATCCATGGGCAGTATACAGATCTGCTGAGGTTGTTTGAATACGGTGGTTTTCCACCGGAGGCAAACTATCTCTTTCTGGGTGATTATGTGGATCGAGGGAAACAGTCTTTGGAGACCATCTGCCTCCTACTGGCCTATAAGATCAAATACCCTGAGAATTTCTTCCTCTTGAGGGGAAACCATGAGTGCGCCTCCATCAACCGTATCTATGGCTTCTATGATGAGTGTGAGCATCTGAGTACATGCATAAATATAAATACACCATATTGATTTCTCTCCCACTGAACAAACATTCAGGTCACGGATTATTGTTATGAGTATGTACATTTGTCTGTCGCAGGCAAGCGCAGGTTCAACATAAAACTCTGGAAGACGTTCACAGACTGCTTCAACTGCCTCCCAATTGCTGCCATCATAGATGAGAAGATTTTCTGTTGCCATGGAGGTGAGAACGGGGGAACGAAAAATGGATAGTTTTATAGACGTGACTCTTGGCCTGATGAAATAAGTCAGCTAAGTCTAAAAATATTAATGCATGCTCTTTGTAACACTTTTTCTGTCTTGACGACTCGTCTCTTTTATGTCTTCTAGGTCTCTCCCCTGATCTGCAGTCAATGGAACAGATTCGTCGGATTATGCGGCCAACTGACGTCCCAGATACAGGTGTGTATATGCACACATATGACAAAAACAAATACTTGTTTTGGGCCTATAAATCACTAATGTCTCAGTTGTAAAATCTGAAAACCTTGACAATGGATACTCGATTTTCTTTGTTAAAATATATTTCCTGCATTTCCTACAATTAAATTGTATTTTACATTAATATATTTGACAGATACATATTCTCTGTCTCTTGCTCTCACAGGGTTGCTGTGTGATTTGCTGTGGTCGGACCCCGATAAGGACGTTCAGGGATGGGGGGAGAACGATCGTGGCGTTTCATTCACTTTCGGTGCCGACGTAGTCAGCAAATTCCTCAACCGCCACGATCTGGACCTAATCTGCAGGGCTCACCAGGTACCAATTCATTTTAACCAGTCAGGATCCGCTATCCATGTCGTCGCCCACTTAGTTTTAGTGAGTGTGTTGTGTTTCGCAGGTGGTGGAAGATGGTTATGAGTTCTTTGCAAAGCGGCAGTTGGTCACTCTGTTCTCTGCGCCAAACTACTGCGGGGAGTTTGACAACGCCGGTGGAATGATGAGTGTGGATGAGTCCCTAATGTGCTCTTTTCAGGTGTGTTATCCACACACACACACACACACACACACACACACATGCATTGTACTCTCACAGTACATTCACACACTCTCTTTTCTCTCTCAGATCCTGAAGCCATCAGAAAAGAAGGCTAAGTATCAGTACAGCGGGGTCAACTCAGGGCGACCTGTGACCCCGCCCCGTACGGCCCAAGCCCCCAAGAAGAGGTGAGCGGCTCGCCATCCAGAACCACACCCTTCATCCCCCCACCTTCAGTAAACTACCCCTAACTGGGGCAGCTTTGCCTTCCCAAATCCCCTCCGAAATCTCTCTATTCGCCCTGCCAAACTTCCTTCTCTTTTCTTAAAATTTGTGTACAGAAATTTTGCTGTGACCAGTCGAATTCTCTTTTCTTTTGCTCTGCTTGATTGTTTATTGGTATTTTCATAACATAAATAATAATAATAACAATAATAATACTACTTTGGGAAGCAACTCTTGAGCTGCTCTACAAAGAACCCAGAGCAAAACACACTCATTCTCTTACACGAAGATCTCAGTAGTGTCCTGTTATATAAGCATTTTATTAAACTTTACTTCAGTACTCTTTGATTATTGAACATTAATGTTGATTCATCAAGAAAGAGTAGCGATTGTAAGTATTTGAAGGTTGTTGTGTATTTCGCTACACTCTGAAGTTTCAAGACCAGAGGCTTTCACGCACACGCAAACACACACTTAACTCTGTCAGGGTGCTTGATCACAGGTCAGCAGACACTTTACTCGAACGCAGACACAATCCATTGTTGATAAACTAGATCAGTGTGGACAGAGCTAGAAAAGGGATTTTAACTTGGATACTATGACACACACATTTGCATAGCTGCATTTACAAACGGCATTGCATGTTTGGTTTTGTTAATACCTCTGGGATTAACAGCGAAACTCTATAGGATTCTGTTTAACGTGTTGTTTTTAAGTCTTACGATAGTAATAATTCAGGAGAAAAGTATCACGGCATAACACTTCTTTGCATGACCCTTGTACACAGTAAAAATCTGTCTGAAACGACATAATCCACCAGCCATTTTTCATTGGATAAGACGTAGAGCGTCCAAGTATTGGTTCAATATTAAAGAATTGCACTTGTTTGAAGTTCCCCAACATAGTTTAGAAGGTTAAAATTAATTTGGTTGGATTTAAGAACTTTCGAGATTCCTTAAAAGAGTAGCACATGTGACTAAATGCATTTCCTTACTTCAATATTCACCTGTTAGAATTCATTGTTTTTTAATGTTTTATTTTTGTGTGTTGCTGTTTACTTCTTCTCCTTAATTTATTTCCAAATGTTGGGAAAGCTATCAAAGTGTTCTAAAAGCAGTTCATGAGTTTTGTATAAGTGGGCTTCAAACTTAATAAATGGAAGAAAACTCTCTTTGCCTCTGTGTTTGTGTCCTTTAGCAACCGTATCAATACCAGGATAATTAAAGTGGTGGAGACCATAGTTCTGGATGCTATTCAGCAGAATTTCAAGTGTTTCATTAAAATAAGCAGCTCTGTAACTCGCCCATGCTGGAAAGTGTGGACAAGGACAATCTGTGGTCTGTTGTCATGGCTACTCCGGCCATGCAGGGTCAGGCTCTATTTCAATGCAGACGATGAGCTAAAATTATGCCATCTGAAATTTCACAAGATTGGGTCTTTTAAGGACCTGAATACATTTCTTTAATCGATCGAGTCAAAATTCTGCCTCTGCTGCTATTTTTGTGCATATGAAGTCTGTCCTTAGTAATCTGAGCTTTGTGTTTTAAAGATACAGTAATGAGAGCACTTCAAATTACTTATAAGATGTTGGGGACATGATTTGTCCTTAATGTGAATCGACGAAGCAAACATGATGCAGAATTTCAGTTCAAATTTGAATGTAAGAAAGAAATTCATTTAAATGATAGTCATTATAAATATAGCCATTTTAATGGGTATTGGCTGATGCATTTCCAGCTGTGAAGAAAATGCCTGTGATTTACTCATTATAGTGCCCAGCTTCAACTTTAATGGTGTATTTTAGTGTAGTTTTTCATGAGTGTTCGATCACAAGGTTATGACCTTGTTCCCTCTGAGCATCCATCAGTGTGCGGTGTCTTCTCCACCACTTCAGCCCTTATAGAAGCTGTAATCCATGTCCATGCTGCTTTCACTGCCCTCCTGAGTGGTCCATCAAAGAGGCATCCACAGAGAATGAGGCAGGGCAGGACCACGTGCAGTTCCGCCAGGAGCCAGACAAACAGCAGGAAGAAGCCAGCTGTCAGCAGCTGGAGTGCGACACTGCCTACACAGATCTCACTCAGCCAACAACCTAGCTGGCTGTTCCTCAGCAACTGAACAAGCCTGCAGTCTCTGAGCCTGTTCTGTGAGGTGAAGGAGATTGATCAGTGACAGGCCCAGTCTACACAGCTTTAATGTGTTTCTTATTACCTGTTGGTCTTGAGTTGAAAGCTGAGATCTATTGCCTCCTGAAATTCTTCCCTTAGCACAATCTGTTCTTATGTGAAGTCTCTTCTCCATGATCAGGTTTCTTGCATGGAACATTTTATTTCATTAGTAAATCTTTTTACAAATGTGTTCTTATAAAGCACTAATGCACGTGAAGGCTTCTGATACTAAAAGCTTATTTTTGCTATTGGATAAAGTAAATGAACAATAAAATAAAATCACAACAGTATAATGAAAGTATATTTTATCTGAAAGACGTTAGCTGTTCTCAGGATCTTCTCTATATATAAAAAGGCTTTGTGTTGAAAATTGTATACATTTATTAATTACAGTATTTGTTTGGCCAAAACATTTGTGTGATCATTTGTAGGCCTTTTAATTAATTTATTTTTTTATGTCAGGTTCAATACCCCATATACTGTGACAACCAGGTCCACAATCTTAAAGTATTGGCTGACAACTAGCCCTTTAAGTATTTAATATCATACATTTTCTCATAATCAAAGTAATTTTTTATTTTAAAGTGTCACCAACAGGTCATAACATTCATATATATGTGATGTTTGTTTTTGTATCTGTGCAATGCTGATTATTACAACGAAAACACACAACTTCAAAATATATGTTATATATTTATATATAACTGTTATCTATTTATATAAATATGCTGCATATGCATTTTTTCTTGTCTAAAGGTGCTCAAATAATCAACATACCTGAACGAAAGTATCTGTTATCTACACTTCTGTGGAAACTGCCTCATTCACGAAAGAGTTTTGAACAAGTTTAAATAAAAACAATTCTGTACTCTGACACCATATTATATTATATTATATTATATTATATTATATTATATTATATTATATTATATTATATTATATTATATTATTAGAATAGAACATGTACTTAACAGAATTGAATAGTGCGCGTGCTCCAGGACAGCAGGGGGCAACAGCGCGGTTAGCGCGTCTCTAGCGGATGTATATGTGTCATACCAAACTCACAGCACAACAACACACCGACACCTCAGCTGGATCTTCTGATCCGCTCCGGTCAAAAAAAACACTCGCCACCCTCACAAACTTCACTGACAGGCTCAAAAACACACTAAGAGGTGGTTCGCGCAGCGGGCGGAGGGTTTATGTCGTAGAATCCGCAGGTTTTGGGTCCGGTTCCGCCCGAATCATGTCCTGCTGTCTGCTGGATTTCGGCCGGGTCCAGGAGCTCAGACAGGTGCGAGAGTTTCTGTTTCCCAAGCACAACAGCGCCGGACCCGAGGAAGAGAAAACACAAGCAGGTACTGCTGGAGTCAGTATGTGTGTGTATGTAACGTTAACGTTATGTATGTAACGTAAAGTGCAGTTTGATGATGGTTCTCCTGCACTGCGGTTGTTCAGTGATTTATGGGTGTCAGTTCGGGTGTGTGGGGTTCGGCTTGGATGATTGGTAGAGTTGGAAAGTGGTTTTGATTGGTAAAAGCAGAATAACACAGCCATGACCAGAACTGACAGGTTGTGTTGGGTTTTGCTTTGCATACAATACGAAAACCACAATGTCCCCACAACGATAATAAAACGACAGTGATTAACTTAGTAAATAGTGTTTTAATTAAAATATCTAAATGCAGAACGATCAGTATGAAACTCAGGTTAGAGTTATAAGATATGAATATATACTGTTTTTATACCGAGCTAATAACAAGTAAATTGTATGTGTTGGTGAATTTTGAAAAGGAATAAACTGTGTAAACAGTGAATTGTCTGTGATGCAGAATAACTTATTCACTCCTTGCAGAGAGAAAGAGAGAGAGAAGGAGGGAGGAAGGGAGGTATATTTGCCCTTGGTGAATGAGTCATCCTGCAGAAAGGTCCTGAAACACATGACTGCATTAGAGACAGTGAATGACCGAAAGATAGACGAAGAGAAAGACAGGGAGAAAAGAAAAAGGAAAGGGTATATTGACAGGTTGTAAATGAGGTAAATCGTGCATTCATGATTTTGTCATGTGATTGGCAGGTGATTTGTGTCAAAACACTTGACCATAGAGGCGTAAGAGAGAAATGAGCATGCAGGGGATGAAAAAGAGAGAAAGAAGATGAGAGTGTGAATGAACTCTCTGAGGTTGAAGGACACCAGATTGAGCCGACTGACTGTTTAATGTGAATAGATTCATCCTCGCTGACTATAATATTTACAGCACATCCTTTCTCTTTCTCTAGAGAATGAGTTAAAGTGGGATGACTCAGACTGGGGCTCTTGGGAGAATCCTGATGGTAAAGAGGATGGAGCTCAGGTTTGTATTAAAAGATTTGAAAATTGTCATTATGTACTCAACGTACTCAACAAATGTCATTCTAAACCTGTATGTTATTATTTATCTGTGGAAGACAAAAGTAGACATTTTTAATAATTTACATACCTCTCTATTGGAATAACATAAATCCACCATAAAAAACACTTTTCCCCCCTGAATTCTGCATGTTCTTCTCCTAGGCTGAGGAGGAGGAGCAGCAGCAGAGCACCCCCTGGCTACAGGTCTGTGTGCTGTCTCTCTCGCCCTGCTCAGATCTGCTGGTCATCGCTCGAGAGCACAAAGCTGCATTTCTCTCTGGTACACACAGCAGTGATTCATCTCTTCTTTACTGGTTATTGATTGGTATAACTCGTATATGAATTGATTGATTGAATGATTGGCAGCTAAGTGGCAGACAGACGAGAGCGGGCAGGAGGAAATGACCCTCGCTGTGACCTGGAGTGGAGCGCTGAGCGCGGAGGAGGGGTGAGAAACGGAAGAGGAGAGGGGAGGGTCAGGATTGGATGGTTTTATGTGAAATACCATGAAGGGATTTAATCCCACAAAGAAGACAGAATGAGTTACAAGACAGAAACGAAGGACTGAGCAGTATTATGAGTATAGGAGTTTGTAAACGTTTAATAAACAGATATTTTTATTATAAGGAGGATAGTAAAAGGTTGAAAGATAAGAGGCAGAAGAACAAAAATAAAGAGTGGCAAAAATCTGTTTCACTGGTGTTCAGTTTCTTTTGTCTGTTCTTTCCACAGGGAGTGTATCAGTAGTGTTATCTGTATTCCACTGGCCAGCCAGAAGAGGTAAGAACATCACACTCACATGCTCCTGTATACCGTGACAGTAAAGACTTTTATTTTGTTACAAGAGATTTCTGTTCATCTAAGAATCCTAAAAAAATGTATCATGCTTTCCACAAAAATATTAAGCAGCACAACTGTTTTCAAAATAGAAAATACTGAGAAATGTTCCTTGGGTGGCAAATTTGCATATAAATGATTTCTGAAGGATCATGTGACTGAAGACTAGAGTAATGGCTGCTGAGCGATCAGCTTTGGCATCACATAAATAAATTACATTTGAACATATATTAAAATGAAAAACAGTTGCTTAATTACAATATTTCACAATATGACAATTTTCTTCTGTAATTTGATCAATAAATGCAGACTTGTTGGGCATAAGAGACTTATTCACCAACCGCAAAAGGTATTGTATGTGCTAATGATGCATTTATGTGTTTAGGAGTTCTACCGGTCGGCCTGATTGGACCTGTATTGTGGTTGGATTCAGCTCAGGATATGTCCGTTTCTACACAGAGGTACTGTTATGTTTTCTGACCTATACATTTACCAGCTGAGTTCAGAATCTCTAAGGAATAGATATGTTAAATAAACAACTATATGTCATATTTAATCAAAACCAGGCCAGTATTAGCACAGCTACTGGTCTAATCCACCGTGTGTGTTGTGTGTGTGTGTGTGTGTGTGTGTGTGTGTGTGTGTGTGTGTGTGTGTGTGTGTGTGTGTGTGTGTGTGTGTGTGTGTGTGTGTGTGTGTGTGTGTGTGTGTGTGTGTGTGTGTGTGTGTGTGTGTGTGTGTGTGTGTGTGTATAGAGTGGTGTTCTTCTTTTGGCCCAACTGTTGCATGAAGATCCCGTGCTGCAACTGAAGTGTCGCACCTATGAGATTCCACGTCACCCTGGAGTAACAGAACAGGTGGAGACACCTCTTACACTGACTTTATGTGTTCAGTTCTGCACAAAGCATTTGTTAATGAATTGTTAGCAAGGTTAAACATGACATTTTAAACAGTAGACATCTGCCTACTCTGTCTGATGATGTTCTGATTAGATGTTGAAATGTCTGTTTCTCTATCAGCACGAGGAGCTCAGTATTCTGTACCCAGCAGCCCTTGTCACCATCGATGGCTTTAGTCTCTTCCAGTCATTACGTGCCTGTCGAAACCAGGTTGCCAGAGGTAGGAGAGAGACTGTGACCAGGTTGTTGTCATGTGTCCAGTAGTCCCTTACCTATTTTTTATTTAGTCTGTCATGGTTTTTGTTTTCACCCATTTTATCCCCTGCATCGGTTTCAGCTGCAGCAGCAGGAAGTGATGTCATCCAGCCTCCACCTCTGGCCTATAAGAAGTGGGGCCTGCAAGACATGGACACAATTACAGACCATTCCAGCATAGGTACAAGAGAGACTTCTTAGTTTCTTTTTTTATCCTTCAGAAATCATTCTAATATTATGATTTGGTCCTCAAGAACTTTTTTATTATTATTATTATCAGTTTTAAAACTGTGGTGCTGCTTAATATTTTTGTGGAAAATGTGAAACTTTTTTTCAGTATTCTTTGATGAATAGACAGTTCAAAAACAACATTTATTTGAAATATAATTTTTGAAGGATTATAAATGTTTCATCTGTTTAATCAGTTGAATTTGTTATTGCTTAATAAAAATATTAATTTCCTTCAAAAAATTACTGATGCAAAACTTTTGAATGGCAGTGTGAGTAATGTCTTTCTCTTTCAGGTATTACTACTCTGAGTGTGTTCGATCAGATGAAAAATGCTTCTGTCCTTGGAGGATTTAATGCTTCGGTTAAAGGAAGTCCTCCTGCTATGAGTCAGTATATCACAGTGGGAGGTGGACCTTACACTGGGTTCTACTATGCTATAGAGGTACAAACACATCTTGTGTCATCGGTCTGTTGTTGGTGTCTGTGGCTTGTTTGTAGTTGTTCTTGTTGATTATGGCCCTTTTTCCTCTCTCTCTCCCATCTCAGGGTAGTTCTCAGCCTCTTCTCTCCCATGTGGCTCTCGCTGTGGCCAGCAAACTCACATCAGCTCTGTTCAGTGCTGCCAGGTCTGTGTGTCTGGGTTATCTCTTGGCTCTTATTAGCACTAGCCTGTCATGTTCAGTTTCACTCCATGTTTACTCACTCTACATCTCTGCCTTTCTCTTTACTTCCTGCTTAGTGGTTGGTTGGGATGGAAGAGTAAAAATGAAGAGGAGTCGGTGCAGAAACAGAAGCCAAAAGTGGAGCCAGCCACAGCCCTTCCTGTTAGGTAATGAAATGTGCAGTCAAACTACCTCTTATCATGCACATCATTGCCTTTTACTTGTAATCATATACACACACACAATATTTAACTCATTTAAGAGCACAATTGAATTGTTCTGCTTTTATTCAGGTTTGGTCTTCCAGATTCTCGTCGACATGGGGAGTCTATCTGTCTCTCTCCGTGTAACACTATGGCTGGAGTCACCGATGACTTTGGCAGAGTCACGCTGCTGGATGTGGCACGAGGCATCGCTATCAGGATGTGGAAGGGTGAGCAGTGAAGCACTACTAATGAAGTCTGATTTATAACAGGCGTCTTATTAGCCTGTTCCTATTAAATTGCACAAAACAACTTGTGACTCACAGGATTTGAATACGTGTGATGAATGCTTCACTTAACAAACGCACGCAAAGCATCACAGCTGTTACCTAAATCAGTAACATTACAGACGGTTTGTCTATATGACGGTATTGAACACTTATACATTTTTTGTATTTTTAAACATTAAAAAGTATCACAGTTTTGTATTAAGCAGCACTATTTCCTTATAAGAAACGTTTCTTGAGCACCAAACCAGCATATTATAATTATTTCTGAAAGATCATGTGACATTAAATGTGACACTGGTGTAATGGGTTCTGATTTGAAAAAAAAAAATTATAGAAAATATTAATGTTAAATTATAATAGTATTTCAATATTATTATTTTTTTTTCTGTATTTAAAAAAATAAATAAATGCAGCCTTGGCGAGCATGATAGACTTCTTTCAAAAGCAAATTGTTGTGCAGTTGTGTATAAACAATAATGTTTTTACTTAATATCTGTTTTATGTGCATGCAGGATATCGTGATGCTCAGCTCGGATGGGTGCAGGTGTCAGAGGCTCGTGGGGAGAGAGATCTAGCCACATCTCCCTCTATGCCCCGCCGGCATGCCCAATTTCTGGTGATTTACGCCCCACGTAGGGGTATTTTAGAGGTGTGGGGAACTCAGCATGGACCACGAGTAGGGGCTTTTACTGTAGGCAAACACTGCAGGTACATACTACAGGCACACAAAACCTAAAAACAACACTCCTGATTGCTACCATGTGAAATTGCATATTCATTAATTCTCTCTCTTTCAGGCTGCTGTATGCAGGTCACAGGTTAATGGGTGTGAACAGTGTAACCAGTCAGGGCTGGCAAATCCACACACAGCAAGTGTGTCTGTTTGACCCGGTTAATGGAGCACTGAGAGCCGTCACCATACCATTTCACCTGGCACTCAGGTGCATGCTCATACATAAATATTAATGAACGTGCACATTAATATTCACGAACACACACACAATGCTGTTTAGTGCAAATTTGTCTGTTCTGTGTGTTGGTCAGTGATAAGAAGAGCGAGCGTGCTAAAGACATGCACCTGCTAAGAAGACTCACCACTTTACTGAGGAGCAGGGAGGTGGAGCCAGGTCAGATCTACCTCATTAATATTCATGAGATGCCATGCATATGCTTTGTTGTCATCCACATTTTTTTTAAAGAAAGAACCACTACCCAATGTTATATTTTCGTTCTATTACACATGTTTGAGTTTACTTTTAACCTTTGATTGACAGCTCTGCTTGAGAGTGAAGCACAAAGTGTGTTACTGGACATTAAACATCCAGCTATTAAGAAACAGGTTAGTAAAACAGACATACACAAACATATATATGTTAACAAATTGTTTAATCAAATCTGATTGATTGACAGGCCCTGGAGTCCCTTTTGTCCAATAAGACTGCACCAGTGTCCTGTTTGACTAATGTTACTCGTGCATTATTGGCTAGCCTGAAAGAACAAGGTAACACCCTCAGTCCTCACTGGGCGTAGTGCATTTTTGATATTTAAACACTTGTGTCATTGTTGGATCTGTTTTTCGTGTGCGTTTGTATTAGATCCTGAAACAGTGGATGAGTCGTTGCTGCAGTTTTGTTCATCCCAGCTCAAACTTCTCCAGCTCTACACAGACGTTCAACTACTGCACACGCCCGATACATCACCCACTGAGCCAGAACATGTGCGTAATACAGACACTATCCTGTTTACCTAAACTAATGTATCATCTTCACACTTGGATTTGAACTAAAGGCTTTTGATTTGAACTACTTTCCATACAGCCGTCGTTTTCTGGCATTGAGGAGGATCTTGCTCGTGTTGGCCCAGTCCTGCAGCGATACACGGAGATGAACTCTCGGCCCTGTGTCTCATTTGCTCAAGAATCAAGTGGGCCAATGCCAGTCCGAACATTTCTGTCTCAATTGGAGTGGGTGAATGGAGAGCTCCGAGTGATTAAACAACCTGATACCGACTGGACCCAACTGGGTATTTATTTCATTGTGCATTATTTTTAAGTATTAATTTTAAAGATACACAAAATATTGGTACCAACTTTTTTTAAAGGGATAGTTCACCCAAAAATGACACTTCTGTCATTAATTACTCACCCTCGTGTCCTTCTAAACCCGTAAGACCTTCGTTCATCTTCGGAACACAAATTAAGATATTTTTGATCAAATCCGAGAGTTTTCTGACACTGCATAGATGGTAACGCATTATTAAAAATAATGACTTCATTCAACAATTTCTTCTCTTCTGTCAGTCTTCGATGTGTTTACGAGAGTAGGACGATGAATGCCTCTCTGCCCTACTTTTCTTTTTCTTTAATCCATTACACTCAAATGGAATCTTTATTAAATCGCAAAATTAATATGAATTATTCATGTTGTACGTTATGTTGTGCACTCATTTGTAGCATTTAAAAAATTCCCTTTAATGTTTTGTTTTAATTTATTTGTTAAAAATAGTGTAACATTTTCTGTATTATCAGTTATTGGCAATAATGTGAAAATAATTTGTATCATTCAAAATTGTAGTATTAGTGCATCACAAATGTGTTTTTTGTGTGCATTTCAGGTAGTTTCCTGTTCTGGGGTTGTCTGTCTGGTCAGAGTCCTTTACAAAGAGTGTGTGAGACTCTGCAGGAAAGTGGCATTAGCCCTCAGCAGCTACTAGTAAGTGATATAAAGAGAAAAAATGAAGAGGTTGGAATGGTTAGAACGGAACATTAATTTTCTTAAATGTAATTTCTGCTCTTATATGTCTCTGGCAGTCTTTGCTCCTGTCAGTTTGGCTGAACAAAGAGAAGGATGTGCTGAAGTGCCCAGATGCCGTCTCACACCTGCACACACTGCTGTCCACCCTCAGCTCCATGAAAGGTCTTTAACGTCATCTGTGAGAGAGATCAACCTGTATTTTTATCCATTATATTACCATTTTAATTCTGTGTTTGTATGTGCGTCAGGAGCGGTGGATGAGTCATGGGACGGTCAGTGTGTCTCACCCTGGTGGCAGCAGGTGCGCACAGCTTGTGTTCAGTCTGAGAGCTCTGCTGCCGCACTACTGGCTGCTCTAGTCGCTCATCGTGTAGCCAAGAATGCCATCACCCGGCTGGCAGAGAGCAAGGTGTGTGTGTGTGTGTGTGTGTGTGTGTGTGTGTGTGTGTGTGTGTTTCTGTATCTGTATCTGTAGAATTGGTGCAGTATGTGTGTAACGCTCTCTCTCTCTCTGCAGTTTCAGGAGGAGTGGGAATGTGTTTCTCTGGAGGTGGAGCAGTGGGTGGTGTGTATAAAGCAGTTGGAGGATGTTCTTGCTCTGCAGACGCTGCTCTGCCTGCCGTCTCCTCAGGGCTCTACAGGTGGCGCTGTCACACGCTGCTCAGTCAAAACGCTATTAGAGAGTGGCAGAGGTACATAAAACACACATAAACTACTGTTCCAAGGTTTTGCTTATATTTTTTTACATTTTTAATTAATACTTGTATTAAGCAAAGATTCATTAAATTGAACAGTTATTTATATTCATTAAAGAATGGCTGCTGAACATTCAGCTTTGCCATCACAGGAATAAATTACATTTAGAAATATAGAAAACAGTTGTTTTAAATTGTAGTAATATTTCACAATATACATTTTTTTTCTGTAATTTATGATTAAATAAAGCAGCCTTGGTGAGCATAAGAGACTTCTTTTGAAAAAATGTCATACATTTTGCTGACACAAAACATGAAAAATTGTGTATACATGTAGCTGTTAGTTAAAATAAAATATCTGCTTTCATACAAGCTAAGATGAAATTATAGAAGTTTTTAATGTTTTCTTATTTTCATATTTTGTCTTTAGGTGGTGTAGCAGACTGTGTTTCGAAGTTGATCTTCAGACAGGGTGTGTCTCCAGATCTCCTGAGGGATATCCTGCAACGGAGGGTCGAGAATGAACCCACGCAACAGCCAGCAAAGCAAGGCGGGAAGGAGAAACTGGAGGGTAACTGGAGATTCCTGATCATGTGTCTTAGATGTTAGATAATTTAAAATTGTTCCATGGTGGTTTCCTTTTATCTTTAAGCCATGTGTTTGACTGAAGCTTCTGTGTGTGTGTGCGTGTTGTCTTAGAGCTGCTGGAGTGTGTGTGTCAGCGGTTCTCCAATTCTCTGTCTCCTGATGTGCTGTTTGCTCACTGTAGCTGGGAAAACGTGGTCCAGTGGAACAAAGACCCAGAGGTAAAGTCTTTATACAATCTCTAAGCTTTCTTAATAGAGTTGGTAACTGAGATCCAGTTATTGTTTGGAAATTACCGTAAAAAATACGGCAACCAAATGAGTTTTGTTTTTGTTCATTAATTTAAAGCATTAAAGCAGTCACAGAGGACTTTTCATCTCTTCCTTTCTCTTCAGGTGGGGCAGTACTTAGAGTGGTCAGTGGACTTTTTGAAGATGATATCCAGTCCTCACATTCAGTTGGGTAAGAGATATTTGGCATACACTGACTAGAAGGAAGCTGATTTTTGTGTTGGCAGAGGAATAAATATGAAGTTGCTACAAGGTAATTCCGTGTGATGACTCTCTCTCCTTCGTCTATGCTCTTCTCTCAGGAGTCTCTGCTATGATGTGGCAGACCTTCATAGTCAAGCGGTTTTCGGCTGCTGCCTTCCTAATGGAAAAGGTTTGGATTTCTGTGTACTCCGGCTCTTCTTTTTTGTGAGCTGTTTTTAAGATTGAATAATTGTCTGTGCATGTGTTGATATAGGTGGGGAAAGCACCTAAAGACCGGCTGTGCAGGCGGGTAAGAGAAGTCACAAAGCATAGATTAAATTCAGATCTGTTTCGTTTAATTCAATAACATATATGTGTGTGTTTTTAGGATGTAGGAATGGGAGACGCAGCTGTGAGGAGTTTCCTGGGCTCTAGTGTGCAGTTGCTGCAGGCACTGATGGAGGTCTCATCTTCCTCTTTTCTCCCTTCCTTTCCTTTTTTCTCCAGAGTAAGGACTGATTAAACTGGATGCATGGGCGGAAGCATGTCTGAAGATACTGTGGATTTTACAGTGATGAACAATGCATGGGTTGAAGTAAAAGCGAGACATATTCTAAACTTCTTTTCTCTCTCAGGCGGATTCAGCGGTGGAAGAAATGTCTGCTCCAGATGTGTGTGTGGACGAAGGGTGGGGCGGTGCTGAGGGTCCAGTGTCTATAGTGGAGTTAGCTCTGGATCAGAGGTCTGTTCACTATCCACTCGTTCAGCATCACTGTGTGTTAGCGTCACTGCTCCACGCCACCATGACCTTCTCTCTGCGTCTGAAACCGCTCAGCCTGTTCGACAGCAAGGTAAAAGCACACAATCATGCATTTATACAAGCACACACTAACTAAAATTTGAATAATTCGAAATTTGCTGTTTAGCGCCCTAAAAAACGGCACAGTGAAGTGATTAGCTATGATGCTTGTGTGTGGGATTATTTTTTATGTGCCCTTATAATCTTTAACCAAATACATTAACTTCCCCTACCCAAATTTGCATCAGCATCACTTATCTGATGACATGTGCAACCTGTCACTTGTACCTGTCACAATCACTTAAACAAAAACGATCTGTTCAATTCCTGATAGACAAAATTAAGTTCAGCCCTAAAAAAAAATTCATTCAAATTGCCATTTTACTCAAAATTCATTGCAATTTTTGGTTTATGCCGACTTATTGTTCTCTTTTTCTATCGCCTACAGGGTAAGAATGCGTTTTTTAGAGATTTGTCATCCATTCAGTTGCTGCCCAGTGGAGACATGGACCCCAACCTGGTGGCTGTGAGACAAGAGGTGAGTCACAGCGCCACTCTCAGCACTGAAGGCAGAACTGCAGCCATCATGAACATCTCCATGCAAGATGGCTTTATTTTTTACAAAATATTTATTTTATAGTCACATGCATCTTATACAGTGACAGTAAAATCTAGACCAAAAGGCTCTTAAATAACAGATCATAAGATGTTTATAGCTTGCCTCTGAACCAATGTTGATGTGTTGCTTTCTTGTGTGTGTAGTTTCTGATGAACGTGTTAACAGGCTGGGTGAAGGTTCTAGCTGAATCGGATGAGAACGGTGTCAAACACAGCGGCGCTGAAGACATGTGGCCGTCTGTGTGTATGGAGCTCTCATCTCTACTGCAGGTCAATACTGACATCCTGCACAGACACCTCGTCTGTGAGCTCTACAACCAGGGCCTGGACCGGCGAGCCGAGGAGGTAACACACACACACACGTGCGCGCATGCACACACTGTTACACCTCCTAGGCATATAAACAAAAGTGAAATATAGAGATTCTAATGAGTAATCTTTATGCTTTATCCTTTATTTTGGTTTTATTCTTTTATTTCTTGTTTTTAACTTTCTGTTTGTACTTTTTATTATCTCTCAGGTGATGATGGAGGTGCAGGACAAGGATGTTTTGGGCTCTCAGCTGCTGGTGTTGATTGGTCAGAGACTCTGCTTCTCTCTGCTCCATTCCCAATCACAGACCAAACCCAACATGGAGCTGTTGGCCCGTCTGCCGCCCACGCTCTGCACCTGGCTGAAGGCTATGGTGAGATCACACAAACTGCACAGTTCTCAAAACTCTTATCATCTTACACTCATCTTGGTGTCTTGGTTTGTGTTGCTAGGACCCCAGTGAGCTGCGCTGTCCCTCAGTCCCTCTGTCTCAAAGCAGTCGACTGATCATTAAAGTCATCGAGATGCTCCCCGAAAACCATGCCCAGTACAGCCTTGCCCTCCACCTGCTGGAGGCCGTGGACTCTTTACACGAAGAGCCCTGATATAAAGAAATGCACAGGAGAAGATAACGAGAATCATGTTTTCTAAATATTCTAGACTTTAAAAATGTCCCAGAATACCAGAGATCTGGAAAACCACCCAGACAGCAGCCTAAATAAATGCAGCTTCGTCATCATTATCATCATCAGTAATCTGCTTAATTTAGCAGACCTGAGTTTCTTTTCATAACTGTCACTAAAATAACATATCAAGAGCACTAGCACAACTAGAGCATGTGCTATCCCACAATGCCTGTGCACACTGAAGGGGCCTGGAGTCTCTAGTGTCTAGAGTATTATTAGGATAAAAACAACGTTATTCATGTACAGTAGTTCTGTAATTAAAGAAGAATGGCATTCTTTACAAGGAGGCTTTAAAATAATATTGTGCTGTAATCAGTATAATCAAAACATTACAGTCTATTAACACCATGGGGGGGGTCTATTTTCTATTTCAAATTCTAGATGTTCTTGTTCATATATTCTGCCAATTAAACAGGTCTGCAATGTCTCAAATTGATGCTGTTTAGTAGCAAACAAGCACTAAAATGTAATCTGTTATTGTGTTATTTTAAATGCATAAGTTTAGGTGTGATTGCAAGGTGAGACAAAAGAAAGATTTCACTTCAGTAGAGCTGACCTTTTATGCAGTCCTGTGCCGGGCTGCTCTTATAATGCAACGTTAACCGTGATACCAAAAATAAAGACAATTTCAGAGAACTGTTGTGGAGCTCATTGTCCTCAAAATGAAAAAAAAGGAGCTTTAAACTTGCATCAGCATTAGAATATAGTCTCAGCATTCAAGTTCTGTGCATTTCCTCATGATATCAAACAATAAATGCCATTTTGGCTTTAATGTGACGTGGCATGTCACCCACTGAAACCTTAGCATATTTGGGAGAAACATGCAAACAGTTTGAGAACCTCACTTATGTGTGCCATGCCATCTCTTCACTAGTAGTTATATCAGGAAATAAACATGAATGAACACATTGTGGAGGCTATATAAGAAATGTATTAGTTTTCATATAATTATTTACCTCAAGAAAGCCATTCAATGTCTCACTGCGGAGATGAGCTCACTTACTTAACCTTTTAGTATGTATGAGTACTATTTTCATGAAGACTTATATAAATTTGGTATAGTGGGACTAAATGTTGAACAGGGGAGGATTCACAGTGAAATGTACATTATATTTTCTATGTTTATTGGTTTACCAATAAAAATGACGTCATAAAGCATCAATTTACAGGTAAACTGAAACTCTTCTCTCACTGAGCCTCATTTATGAAACAAGCAGAATGAACGTAGAAATTTTGCGAACTCTTTGTTGGATAAACTGCCACCTTCAACAAAGTCACAATATAAGATTGATTTCACAACATACTTCTGCTTTGGCTTCATGAATGAGTCACAGTGACATTACAGTACATCTTCAGCTCAAAATATGACAATAAAATATACCCCTTCATGACTTGAATATACATAAAAATAAGATAGCTGTTCAACCAAACCTTTCACCCACTGCAAAAACAAGCATATATAGACATACATAAACAAAGGCCCTTTTCAGAGTACTGAATCGGTTTGCTTAACCTGCAGCAGAGAACTGCGCTGATTTTGTTTTTTTTTTTGCCTCAGCTGAGAATCTCCTGTTTGGTTTTTCCTTTCAAATTCCTGCTTTATTCATTTATAACAGTTCATCTCCCGTTTGACCCCTGAGAAACACGATACCCCTCTCCCACATCTTCTGCCTGTTACAATAGCAGCTTCATTCTGCTCCACGTTAGCCCATGCAGTCTTTTTCACCAGAGGACGAGGAGGGCCAGTGGGTGGGCAGTAGTCATGGCAACAGTCAGGGTGATTACTTGGCGATTTCCAGCACGGTTTGGCATCGTGGGCAGAGGCAGTCTGGCTCATCTGATGTGTACCGGCGACATCTCGGACAGCGTGAGAGAGAGGTGGGCATCGCAGCTACGCTGTATGAACTCTCCTCACGAATCACGCCCCCTACACAACACACAGATGAGCATAAAAAACACTTCTGTCTTACTGAACTAGTTAGTGTTACTTTTTTTCTTAATTGGGATTCTTATTCTGTTTCTCAAGTAAACAAGTTTATCATTGGATGTTACCTATCAGTGGTTCTCAATCTTTATGACTGGAATTCCCACCAACAAAATATTCAAAGGCCATTCCAATATAAGTTATTCCTCCTGCATTCTGATGGAATTATGGCAATATATTATGGAAGTTTGAGAACCACTGATCTAAACTAACTGCAAATGTACTTTATGTGTCTTGAACACAACATACTAGTCAGGACTTTTAATTAAAGAAACGCTGGATAATTTCTATCCAAAGAAAAGCATCTTGCCTTCCAGGTTGATGAGGAAGTTTCCTGTGCTTGTGATGGCATCCGATGGCAAATCCAGCGGGAGAGAGCTTGTCAGAGTCGTGCGTGAGGCCATCATGAGCTCTGTCAGCTGGGAGCCGGTGGAAGTGGGCTCCTCTTGAAGAGACTGACAGAGAGGTAAAAAAAAAAAAAAAAGTACAATTTATGTAGTTGCAAGCAAATGAGGCACACAATTGTATGTATTTAAAGACCTTTTCACACCAATAAGAATGTTCGGTGTGAAAAATTAACAACTGACAAACAATCAGTTTGTCACCAATGTCACACGATTTTTTTATGTATTACTGTTCTAATATCCTTACCATTGCACTATGAAGAAAACTGCTCAAGAAATAAGATGTGTGCTTTTGTTCACATGCCCAGAGCCACTGCTGTTACATAAAACTATGACTACATGGCGCTCATAGTTTACAACATTCTAAATGGCTGTTTGAAAACATTTAAATGCAAAAACATGTAAATGCAGAAAACATGTAAATGCAGAAAGCATACAAATGATGGTGGAGAGACTTCTGGAGGACCCAAATTATGTGTTGCGCTTTGATGATAAAATACTCATAAACAATTACAGATTTGTCAGTTCAGTTCAAGTGAGCTTAGACATTCTGCTATATGTGGATACATTCAAGAGAACGAAATGTCGTAGGTCTCGCAGGTCCATAGTGCTACATACAGACAAATATATTATCCTATTAAAAAATACATATTTCTTCTTGTCTGAACAGACATATCACAATCACATATATTATGTGGCCAACATTTGTGTTGGTGTGACTAGGCCTTAAAATTCATTGATGTACCTCCATGAGCTCAAAGAACAGGCCGGGCTCAATGGCAATGATGAGTTCATACTCTGCAGCATTTTGTCCCGGAATAGATGACAGGAAGGAATCTCTGATAGCACACGCGCCCTCCACTGCTTCCTCCAGTCCTGGCCTCCGCCACACAGAACTGGTCTTAATCCAGCCGCTACGAAACAAAGTGTCCCCCTCTACAGATGAAGAGAAAAGTGAGAAGGGTTACAGTCTGTCAACATACAGCATCAGTTGTACAGATACTGCGTGTGTACCCTCATGTCCAGGAGAGTGAAGGTACACCTCCTCAGCCAGATGAGGGAGCACAGGAGCGATAGAACGGCTCACTCCATCTAGAATCTCTTCTAGAACCGTCTGACACGACCTCCGACCAAGGGAGTCCTCAGGGTCACAATACAGCCTGAGAGAGAAAATGAGTGACTTTTTGCTAAAGAACATTAAAAAGCTTAAGGATTTTAGTTACAAAATGTCATGCGTGGTTACCGATCTTTAATGACGCTGAAATAGAAGTTGGATAAATCTCTAGTGATGAAGGATTGCAGCAGACGGATGACACGGCCATTGTCAAACTCATTGTAAGCATCCGTTACCTATAGCACACACAAACACACGTGATGTGACCGACTGCAGAGTAGAGCAGGTTTGTGTGCGGTCAACGCTGAGACTCACCTTCATGCTGAACTCTCTGAGCACGTGCAGCATGTATTGATCAATGTAGTGCATTTGTTTAGGGTCCATGGTCTGGGAACGAGGATCAAAACCCTGGAGATTCCCCAAGAGAAACCTCAGCGTGTTTCTCAGCTGAAAGAGAGGCCATTAGCACATAAACATTTTGATCTATATTAACGTTCAAAAGTTTGGGGTAGGTAAGAAAATTTATTTTGGATATTAAATCTTATGCTCACCAAGGTTGCATTTATCAAAACACAGTAAAACCACAATATTGTGAGACATTACAATTTAAAATGATTTGTTTATCAATGTTGAAAACCGTTGTGCCGTTTAATTTGTATTTTTTTAATGACATTTTTATTTCAGGATTCTTTAAGAAATAGAACAACATTTATTTAAAATAGAAATATTTATTTGGATCTATTGCATCCTTACAAAATAAAACTATAAAAATATTAATTACTAATATCAAACTTTTGAAAGCTAGTATAAAAATCTACTTTTGAATTAGCATTG